>JABSTQ010001656.1:0-21581 GCA_013358835.2 Ixodes persulcatus | reverse complement strand
AAGGATTCGCTCCAAACGACCGTCGACCTCGTTTTGGAGAACGACCAAGAGATATCGAGGAATACCTCCGTCGCCCTCCGTCACCAGCGCCAACAGCACCACGAGGTTCCCGTTCTCCATCCCCCCGACGTTCCGCATCGCCTTTCCGTCGGTCGCGCCGTGACAGCCTGTCCCCCCTATCTCGTCGGGAAAACTAAGTGCGGCAACGCCCGGAGGTGCCGTTGCAAAAGACGGCCCAAGAGCCTCCAAGAACGCCGGAGCGCTCCCACTCTCGTGACACCACGCATCCTAACGACGCCCCTGCAACGGTGTCCAACAAAATAAACGTCGCCATCGATGGCCATGACGCATCCGCATTTGTAGACACCGGAGCAGACTACTCAGTCTTGAGTGGGAGGCTCTCCCGCCGCCTTCGGAAAGTCATAACGCCGTGGAATGGACCTCAGATACGAACCGCCGGAGGACACCTCATTACACCAGTCGGGAGATGCACTGCTCGAGTCGAGATCCACGGTGAGACGTGCCCTGTGAGGTTCGTCGTTCTACAAGACTGTTCCAGAGTAGTCATCCTCGGCATGGACTTTCTGTGTGAATACGGCGCCGTCTTCGACCTTGATGAGAACAAATTGACGCTGCGCAAGCCTGTTCAGTCTTCAGAGATACGCCAAACAGCGTCAGCCGCCGTCCGAGTCGCTGCCGCCCACGTGAACCTGCCGCCGCGATCAAGTGTTGTCGTACCAGTCGTGACCGATGCAGCTACCTGCGGCGAAGTTGTTCTTGAAGGCAACCTTCAATTGCTCCTGGGAAGAGGAATAGTCGTCGCAAGAGGAGTGACTAAACTTCAGGATGGGCGCACCGCGGTCCTCGTGACAAACGTCCGACAAGAAACGCAACACCTCACAAAAGGTGCCACTGTGGGCCACGTCGAGGAACTTTGGAACTCCGCCGAAATCGCCGCGATTGCTGAAGAATCATAGCCACCTCAGCAAGACATTACGCCGCCAGCGCAGCTTGACATTGACCCCAAGCTTCCAGGCCCAAAAAGACGGCAGCTGAGTGATCTCCTCGCCGAATAGAGCGACTGCTTTGCGACGTTGTCGAAGTTGCGCCAAACCACCGTTGAGAGGTATCGCATTGTTACCGAAGACGACGCGCTCCCTGCGCATCGATCGCCATACCGAGTCTCCCGTAAAAGAAAGGGATGTCATCCAGGAGCAAGTGCAAGAAATGCTGAACGACGACATAATCCAGCTTTCCAGCAGCCCTAGGGCTTCTCCGGTCGTACTGTTTAAGAAGAAGGACGGAACGCTTAGGTTATGCGTGGACTCCCGCCAGCTGAACGCGGTAACGAAGAAAGACGTCTATCCACTCCCCCGAATCGATGACACGTTAGACCGCCTGCGCCACTCTAGATACTTTTCATCGATGGACCTGAAGAGCGGCTACTGGCAGATTGAAGTCGACGAACGGGACCGAGAGAAGACAGCTTTCGTTACGCTAGATGGTCTGTACGAGTTCAAGGTCATGCCTTTCGGCCTATGCACGGCGCCGGCAACGTTCGAGCGTGTCATGGACACAGTACTGGCAGGGCTGAAGTCGCAGAGCTGTCTCGTCTACCTTGACGACGTCGTAGTGTTTTCAAGTGACTTCGACGAGAACCTGCGACGACTCCAAGCTGTTCTCCGAGCCATTCAGACCGCCGGACTCACACTCAAGCCGCCAACGTGCCGGTTCGCCAATGACGAACTAAGGTTTCTAGGCCACGTGGTTAGTAACAAAGGCGTCCGCCCAGACCCCGAGAAGACTCGCGCCGTCGCGGCATTTCCAGCGCCGACAGACAAGAAGGCCGTGCGAAGATTCCTTGGACTTTGCGCCTACTATCGACGCTTCGTTCGGGATTTCGCTAAAATTTCCGCACCGCTCACAAACCTCACGAAGGACGCCGAGGAGTTCGAATGGGGCGAGGAGCAGCAGCAGGCATTCGACAAGCTGAAACGACGACTCCAGACTCCTCCTGTGCTTGGTCATTTCGATCAGGATGCGGAAACCGAGATTCACACGGTCGCAAGTAACGCGGGACTCGGCGCAGTAGTCGTCCAAGTGCAAGAAGGTATCGAGAGAGTCATCGCGTACGCAAGTCGGACACTGTCCAAGGCGGAGAAAAATTACTCCACGACCGAGAAAGAATGCCTTGCGGTCGTCTGGGCAATCACGAAGTTTCGTCCGTACTTGTACGGGAGCCCGTTCCGCTTGGTGACGGACCACCACTCGCTTTGCTGGCTTGCGAACCTCAAGGACCCGTCAGGACGCCTCGCTCGATCGAATCTCTGACTACAAGAGTTTAACATGACTGTGGTCTACAACGACCACAGTCATGTTAATGCTGCATGTTAGTCATGCTGCAGCGACGACAATGACGACGAGTACTTCCTAGGAGCGGTCAACACCGACGACGTGGCACGACGTCAACAGGACGATCCTGAGCTGTGCGCATTAATCGAGCACCTGGAAGGGGGCGGGAGTACCGTGCCCCGTGTTTTCTCAGGAACCCTGCCGACTTTCGCCATTCGAAAAGGTGTGCTCTACAAAGAGAACTTCGGAAACAACAACTCGCCGTGGCTGCTGGTAATCCCGGCCGACCTTCGAGAGGAGATTCTTCATGCATGTCATGACGACCCGACGTCCGGACACCTTGGTTACAGCCGGACACTGGCCCGTATTCGTGAAAAGTATTACTGGCACAAGCTCCCCAAAACCGTCCACCTCTACACCCGATCCTGCCACGAGTGCCAGCGACGCAAGAAACCGCCGACAAAGCCGGCAGGTCTCCTGCAGCCGATTGCTCCGCCAACTACACCGTTCCAGAAGATCGGAAGGGATCTACTTGGTCCTTTTCCGCCGTCGACCCTGGGAAACCGGTGGATAATCGTCGCCACAGATTATCTCACACGGTACGCAGAAACGAAAGCCCTTCCTTGAGGGACGGCTGTTGAAGTCGCCCAGTTTTTCATCGAATCCATCGTCCTCCGGCACGGCACTCCCGAAGTTCTGATTAGAGATTACGGATCATCGTTCATGGCACAGCTGACCCAAGAAATCCTCCGGCTCAGTCACACCAGCCATCGTCGTACTACTGCGTACCACCCACAGACCAACGGCCTGACGGAGCGACTCAACAAGACAATCGCCGACATGATTTCTATGTACGTCGACGTAGAGCACAAGACGTGAGACGAGGTGTGGCCCTACGTCACGTTCGCCTACAATACGGCGGTGCAAGAGACCACTGGATTCACACCTTTCGAGCTGGTACATGGTCGGAAGGTAACGACCATGCTCGACGCGATGCTGCCCCATGAGCCAGCTGACGATGAAAGCGACGACGCCCAGGAGGTTGCTCAACGGGCCGAAGAAGTCCGCCAGCTCGCCCGACTCCTGATCCAAGACCAGCAACGCGTCGACGCGGGGCGCTACAACCTTCGTCGCAGGGACGTCCAATTCCAGCCCGGAGACAGGGTGTGGGTGTGGACGCCCATCCGTCGCCGCGGCCTTAGGGAGAAACTGCTGAAGTGGTACTTTGGACCGTACAAGGTACTTCGTCACAACGGGGAGCTGAACTACGAGGTGATGCCCGACGGAACACGAACATCGTCACACCGCCCACCACGACCTGAGGTCGTCCAGGTCGTGCGCCTGAAGCCGTACTACGCTCGATAGGACTGTGGACCTTATGTGCTCCAAAGGACTCTTCTGTTAATCGTTCCTTTTTTTTATTTTGTTTTGTTTTGCATCGACGCGATGCACTTTTTAAAGGGGGAGTAATGCCGCGCGCGCATCTGGCCAAGCAGGCGGCGCGCGCGTGGCCTAACGGTTATCGTACCTGCTTCCCACGCGAAAAGCCAGGGTTCGATTCCTGGGAGCGACGTTTTTTTTGTCTATCCCTGCATTTTAGTGTTCTGGCAAATTCGAGAATCCTGGTGCTTGTTCCAGGTGCGAATGTTCTACGCGTCGAACTCCTGCGCCGATTATTCCACAAGCTCACGCGTTTACATAAGGGGCTTCGCATAGCGAGCCACAGTCAGTCGCGCCCAGCGTTCGACTCTGCTGTTACGCCGACTTTGACGCTTGCGACGCTCGCCCCATTAAACGTTTCAGTTTCTTCAGTTATCATCGCCTCATTCATTGTCATTCGTGACAATATCGGTTAAATGTGAGAGTCTATTAAAGTGATAGTATGCTACGAAGTCAAGCCATTGAGTGGTATACAAGAGACCTTTTTTTTAAACCCATGCGGGTTAGCAAAAGAAAAGTCATAGGCGTCTAGGTTGATTATGATATAAATATACAAAACATACTTTGTGAGTTCGCATGGCACACGTCTAAGCGAAATGGGGAGATAAATTGTAAGATCGGAATGGTGTCCAGTTTTAAAAACTGGTACTACTTAACGATTGAGCCAATGAACTGGAACCAAACAAGAGGTAAGGGATTGTTGAAAAGTACTTACTGAGAATACTGAAGGCATAACGTTTTATGATGCGAAGGAATTTAGCAGGAAGTTTATCACCTCCAGGCGCACTCCACGCAAACATGTTTTCTATTTCTAAAGCTAATGTTGCTTGATGAACTTTTGAGAATAATGCCTTTGTAATAAATAAGATTGGGACATAAGAAAATGACAATTTGAAACATTGTACTCAGGTACTGGATATGTGTCCTTAATGAATACGCTGAAAAACGTTTTTTTAGCAATTTAGCACTGTCCCTATCATTTAGCTTCTCGTTTCGTTTATTTAAAATGTCAGGAGTTTTCTGATTTCTTTAAATTTATATTTCTTAATTATAATAATTTATTAAATTAATAAAAAAAATCATTCCAGCACTTTGCACTCTTTCCGTGCACTGTTTAAAAACGATTTGTAAGACAGCCAATCAGATAAGCTGCCATTTTCTTTGGTTTTTGCGATTTTTTTTTTCTCGTTTTTTTTGTCGGCTTTTTACTGATTTTAAACCACGAAGATAAATAATAGGTTGATACTGTGCATTGAGGGAATGAATGGCAAGCAATTCACTGAACTCATATTTTTGACGATACGCGAGTTTTTATTAACGGAACGGCCCAGGCAGGTACTGCAAACTCACGCTTATATCTAGTTAGGGCTGAAAATTTACTTTCCATATCTGGGCGTTAATGGGCGAAAATAATTAATATTTTGGAGTGTTGTGGAGGATATGACGTTTCAACCACTATAGCAACAAGATCGCAAGTGCTTTTCATAATGTTGACTAATTTCAAGAATAAAAAAATAAAAAAATGAAAGCAAAATATAATTTCAGAAACACAGAGTAAAAAAACAAATTGATATGGCTTGGCTACGGGTTGCTGATGTAATCATCTGTTAAAGTCCGTTCACTTCTAAGAAATATCGGCTATCGCGACACTGGTTAGAATTTACATTATTCAAGGCAGGATTTTACAACAACCAATCTATGCCAGAAAAATTGAAATCGCCGCCAAGATGAATATACTGATCGCGAAATTGCTTCATTAAGTCTCCGAGGGAACTATGCAGGGAGCTAATTAAATCAGGTTGACCAATGTGAGGAGGGCTGTAGCAGGCTCCTACATTTACAGGACAAAACTCTAATTGTACCAGTGTATATAATAATATAATGAAGTTACTTTCTATATAATATATGTTATTTTAGGCAATCAGAACGCCGCCGCCTCGAACAGCTTTCCTATCATCGCGGTAGTTTATTACGTCAGTGTTGTTACATCAGCGTCTCAGCGTTTTTTACGTCAGACGTTCGCCAGGCTTTGGTGCCAAGGATTATATCGGGTCCACTGAAAGAGAAAAGGCTTTCAAATTCGTCTTTTTTTTTAAAAAGTTGCGGAAGTTTGCGACAAGAGAGGAGAAGTTTGATGTCGTGGTTGGGACACGGAAAGTTTACATTGTGTCATTACTGTTGCCTAGCAAGATCTTGACGGCCGCAAACGAACCCAACGGATCCACTTGAATAGTCGCAAACATAAGTTGATTTTGGACATACATTTTATTATATTTATATTTTTGCGAGTATTGTTTTTCACAAAATTTTGACGTGATTTCCCCCAGTTTTTTTCTCGAAAATTGTTTTTTTGCTAAAAGTCTTCTGATATTTGAACTCTTGGTACTATGAGTTTCTTTTTTTACATTTGAAGGCATTAGAAAGAACCCCATATTTGATTTTAAAGCTAAAACAGTTTACTATGCCTGGACGATTTATTCCAGTTAATTTTTCACCAAGACGATATGCCCCGTCAATTAAGTCTAGATGTATTGTGGGGTTATCTTCCACGAAGCGTTTAACAATTTCATTCGTAACAACTCAGGTTTTATATTGCTTTTTTAATCAATTCCTCTTGAGATTAGGTTGTTTCCTCTTTTTAGGTTTTTAATGTCACCCCTAATTTCGCCAAGTGACACGACAAATTCTCGCAAGAGAAAGGTTCTCGTAGAACAGAAGTTACACTTTCCTGAAAAAGGTCCAAAGCCTTTTACACTCGCAATATTTTACTCGTTTCAAAGATATAGACAGATGTACCGAGGCAGTGATGTAGTTTTTAGTCTGGTCAAGGTTTTAGAATTTGCTTTTTGATTTTGGTTTGAGTTTGCGATCAGGCTGCCCATCGCTTGTTAAAGCGTGTCGGTTTTCTCCACCTTGATTCATTTCAACATCTCCAGAAGAAGCCACTATCTGAAATTTGTCAGTTGCAATTGTAAGCGAATTCAAACATTCGAACAACCATAAAAGCTTCGAGCCACACGGCCGACTAAAGCAAGAAAGGAAGTTGCGTCAAACGGTGTTACCTTTCTGGAGGATGCAAGTGCACACTGTAAGGTCACCGATATTCTGGACAAGGGACGCAAGTTTCGCCTTGCGCCCCGAAAAAGCCTGTGGTAAGGTCGGCCTTAGTGAGAACTTTGGCAGAAAAGGCTGACCCACAGGTCCAGGACAGATGTATTTCTGAAGGTGTTTATGTGCTTGTGCTCTATTTGGCTATGGAACATAGGTTTGTTTGTACGAAGGGCATTGTTTCTAATTTTATAGAGAATGACCTTAGGCTTCTAACAGCTGATAAGGAGGGTGGAATTTTTATTGTGGGAGACGACTTGTACTTGGAGAAGCCCCGGAGACCATTGAAAGGCCTGCTAGGCCTCTCCAGGCAGTCTCGCTGCCTAAGATAAAAACGCAGACTAAGTCCCTGTGCCAAAAGTTGGAGTTGTCTGGCTTGGCTAAAAAAGTGCAAGCTTCAAAGAAGCTTAATTGATAGAGTTTTCTTCATGGCAAAAACTCACATGGCTGGGTGCCCGTTTAGGGCGATCATCACTGAAAAGGCCTTCTGGCAGCGGGAGGTAGGAGGTTTCCTCTGCGGACGTCTTTCGTTGTTGAATGTGTGGAGTCGTGTTCTTTTAAGAAACTCTGAAACAATAATTGAGTTTCTGCACAGCGAAGACCTGAGGGGGTAAAACGATTTTCGATAGATGGAAAAGATTAATTTTATTCTGTGCCACATGACCAACTGCTGGTGGCTATAATAATAATATTAATAATAATAATAATAATAATAATAATAATAATAATAATAATAATAATAATAATAATAATAATAATAATAATAATAATAATGTTTCACTTATCTTTAATGCCCACAAACAGCTGTAACGCCTTTTGTGTGGTGCACTGTCATTTCGTGTTTACAGCAACACTATTTAAAATACAAGCATGCACAAAAATACACAGACATTTGTAAAGACACAAACACAAGTTTGCAGAGCAAATGCAAGCTTTCATTAACTTTGGTTGGTTAAAATACACTTTTTCAAGGCAGACTTGAAACTAACAACATCAAAAAAATATCTACGTCACAATCGCATATAATATTATAGGCAGATTGCATACGACATAATTGCGATGATTCATAAAATCTAGTAGAATAAAAAATTTAAAAAATGGCGACTACCTCCGGAGGGCACATGAAAGTCTATATTTATCAGTAAATGTTCAGTTTTAGCAGTACCATTCCCTACGTTATGAAGAAAATGAATGTCTCTAACAGCCCTCCTCGTTGATAGCCTTTCAAGGCTAAATAAAGACAGTAACAAATGGTAACTAAAAAACAGTTTCCAACCAATGTATCGGTCATAAATAATTCGCATAAATTTCTTCTGCACACGGTCAATCATTTCAACTAGTATTAAAGATACGGAATTCCAACTAATTGAACCAAATTTAAGTCCTGAGTGTACAAGGCTACAGAAAAGACGCACTACGGATAATAGTGAAGTGAAAGAATTCGATAACCGAGTGATCATTCCCAACTTTCTTATCGCTGATCCAACGATCTTAGAAACGTGTGCAGTGAATGATAGAGTACTATCAATATGGGCGCCAAGTTCTCTTACCAGAGATACACAATCTATCACATTTCACTCAAGCACATAAGGGTGAAAGAAAACGTCCAGCTTTCTCGATGAAGAAATCACTCTAGTTCTTTCAGGATTTAACGTCAAAGCATTTTTTCTACACCACTCTGAAATTGCACGAATATCAGTTTGCAATAAAGTACAATCAGTATGGTTTTTAACATTTTAAAAGAGTTTTATGTCGTCAGCTAAAAGAAGGACATTTGAGTGACTGACGGTTGATACTGATCGTTTACAAACAAAATAAGCAACAGTGGTCCCATGTTCGAACCTCGGGGTACACCAGAGGGTGATGTAAAACACTTCAAAAAAGAGTTGCCAACACGAACAGTGTTACTGCGTAAACACAAGTAGCTCCTGAACCATTCACAAAGCTTTGGGGTCATGCCATAAAAAGAAAGTTGGCAGAGGAGTAAAGCAAGATCTACACGGTCAAAGGCCTTCGACATGTCAAAATATACGGCATCAATATGGAATCTAGAAAAGAGCACAAATTTGTTTGAACGGACTTTACCTTTAAGAAACCATGCTGAAAATGACTAATTGTTGACCGAGGTAATTTAAAATCCGGTTATGCATAGCCATTTCGAAAACCTTCGCAAAAACCACAAAATAGGGAAACGGGACGATAGTTACTAATGACGGATCACCAGCCTTGAATACCCCTTTGTATCCCAGGTGCCACGTTCATGGCTCTTCAGTTTTATTGTTTTAATGTGTCAATAATACGCTCAATAACTACAAAATCCTGGCTGCAACAATCGTGGATGCTCTTGTTTTCTTTGAGTGCCGGCAGATGGCGCTACGGGTAACGCGGACAGCGTTCTACATGACAAGCTTCTATCAAGGCTGGAGCAGCTCGAAATGCTGACACAGTGGACTGAGCTTATTAGTCGCTTATACACAGGCAACACGGTGACAACCCAGACGGGAGAGGTCATGATCAGAAGAAAGCGTTGTACCACGTGGATATCGCCAAGGATGCCCACTCTCGCCGCTTCTCTACGTGTTGTATGTCGCGCGACTATAGGAGCGGTTGATAGAATCAGAATTGGGCTTCTTGCTACTGCACGTTGAAAACGGAGAGGCCGTGAACTGGGTGCTACCGGGTCTGACCTATCCGGACGACATTGTGCTGACGGCGGGCTGTGTAACAGCGATGCAGCAACTTCTCGACATATGTGCGGATGAGGCTGCCGTGCTTGGTCTCAAGTACAACACATCCATGTCCGCCGTGATACAATTCGCGGGCACTGAGAAAGAGCTGCTCGATAGCCTCAGATTGAGCCTTTACGTATTACCGGTACTGAACAAGTATAAGTACCTAGGTGTTGAGTTGTCCAACGAGGCAGATTATCGAAAGATCATTACGTCCACCTCCGTCAATCCGCCACACGGGGAGCTAACATCCTCCGCAAGCGCACCCTATGGAGCTGTAATAGATTCAGAGTGAGCCGCGAAATGTGAAAGGCGGTAGTGGTGCCAGGTTCGACATTCGCCAACGCAGTGGTGTGTGTACCAGGGGACACAAAAACCACCTTGGCGCGCAGACAACGAGAAGTGGGACGCCAAGCGCTGGGCTGCCATGGCACGGTGGCGGATGAAGCAGTGGAGGGGGGCCTGGGCTAGTCGTCTTTCGAAGCGAGGGAGGCGACAAGCAAGGTTTCCTATGACGGGCGGCTTCGACTCATGGACCGGTGACGCTAGGCAAATAGGCTGTTAGTATACACACATGATTTCTCTGCAAAGCCGTTGCGAAAGCGCCTTTACCCGCTTGAGAAAAAGTTCGGCTTCTTCACAGAACCGGTGGAGGCGACCACAGAAAAAGAATGGGAGTCTGTGGTGGGCAAGAGGATTCGCGAACAGGAAAATCTGCAATGGCTGGAGGCTGCCCGGACAAAGTCAACCCTTACAATGTATGCGGAATTAAAACAGCAAATCACGGCAAAGACGCGGCTGTACGACAGCAGCTTGGGTAGCCGCCTATTGTTCGAGGCTCGTGCGGGAGCCCTGCGCACACTGGTGTACAAACAGCGCTTCGACAAAAATGTGCAGCCGACTGTATGCCGAGTATGCGAGGGTGAGAGCGAAATTGCAGAGCACATCATACTCCATTGTGGCGGAATCCGACCATCTGCCACTTCTCCCACCGAAGAGGCGAACCGACTATACAAAGGTGTCCCGCCTCTAGAGACAGCGCTGGGCTTCTCGACAGCAAGCGAGAGAGCCAATACTACTGAAGCCCTCTGGAATACCATCGAGCAGACGAAAAGACGACTGGAGGATTGGTGGTATCATACACACCACAGATGGCGCTGAATTCACCCCGAGGCTTGGGCACGGTTAATCGAGCCCGCCCGTTATAAAGGGAGCAGCCGCAGTATCATCATCATCATCATCAATTAGATAGCATTCCCGCCGAAATGGCTTCCACGTCCAAACGACACCAACGGTAAGCATGAGCTAAATTGCTGCTCGCTCTTCTCTTGTGGATGTCAAATCCCGCATATAACAGTGAATGTGTCTTCCTTGATCATTGGGGATTTAACGTGTCATTTTTCATCAATATATTTCTAGTTTTGCTAGACTTTGGGAGACGTTTTAGTTTACATACACGTTTGTGGCACTCAGGAACATAAGCTTCACTGTACAAGCGAACTAAGATTAAACTAAATTCGTTTCTGCTGCTTGAACTGCACATCGTTTGTATTCACTGGGGGCCATATTTGAGTGCGCTATTCACGACATTAGCTCAGGCCGAGTTTTCATTTAATTTATAGGTTGCTAAAGTAAGCTAACTTGATGTGAAATGCACATTTACAAAATGTTTATTATAGCTTCCTGATAACAAGTGGTCAGTCTCTAAGTACTAATGTATGAATCAGTGAATAAGCCTAATAAATTATTCCTCTTTGGTTCACGTCACATAAATATTTGCGTCCAGCTATATAGCTATTATTTTGGTGTGCTCGATATTTCTAGTATCAATGATAAATCTATTTCATGTGCAGGCGCAGGCATCCTCTCACAGATGAAGAAATCCAATCTGTGCTCTTCGACATCCCAAGCGGTAGCGAAGACGACAACTTGGACGATTCCGGGAGCGATGATGAGTACACCGAGTACCTGCCAAGTGCGGCTTGTTAAACCACGAGCTCAACTGAAAATTCTGAAGACGATGAGGTGACTTATACACAAAAAAGCACAAAAAAGTGTGGCATTAAGTCAAGAAGGACATCGATGTCAACTTGGGTGCAGAACAGAGTGTTCTAAAACCGTGTAGTGGTTTGGAGGCAATGAAGACCACGTTGAGCATGTTTCTGCAGCTTGTCGACAATGATCTTCTTGAGTTTCTCACATTCGAAACCAACAGGTACAGAATTCAAGTGAGTCGCACTCGGATCCTGCCAATGTCTGTGGTAGAGATGCACAAATTTATCGGCATAGTATTCTACATGTCGGTTGCTGACCTTCCTTTCAGAAGAATGTTCTGGTCGGCCAACACGCGTCAAGCTGATGCAGCCAACTGCATGACGAGGAACAGGTGTGATGAAATATTTTCCCTGATTCATGCAAGCACCAACGACGAAGAAGCGAAGAAGGGGGAGGACGGCTATGACAGTCTGAGGAAGGTACGCCATTTGTTGACAAGGTTGAACATCAACTTCTCGGAAGCAGCAGAAATTGAAGCCTGTGTCGCCGTCGACGAAATTATGATACCTTTCAAGGGACGCCACTCGCTCAAGGTATACATCCGAAACAAGCCTAGCAAGTGGGGATACAAAGCTGGGACCTTGGCAGGACGTTCTGGCTATGTCTATCGCTTGTACTTGTATGAAGATCATCTTGTCAGAAATGCCCCAAGTACTCCAGAAGATATCGGGGAAAGCGGAAAGGTTATTTTGCGGCTAACTCAAGACTACCCTCCCGCAACACAAGTCTTCTTTGATAACTTCTTCGCATCAATTGAACTTTTGATCGAAATGAAGAAAAGGAAGCTCGGAGCAACAGCAACGTTCAGGGTGGCGAGAACCGGGAACTGTCCTTTGAAGAGAGAAAAAACACTGAAGAAAGAACGAAGAGAAGCGATGAATTTCCACACCGAAAAGGACTCACGAGTTGTTATCTGCACTTGGAATGACAACCATACTTTTATAGATGGCTCAAATGTTTACAGCGTGGAACCCCTTGACACCTGCACGCGTTACGAGAGGAAGACGAAGACTTACGTAAACTTGGAGAGGCCGAACCGTGTCAGGGTTTATAATGAAAGCATGGGTGGCGTCGACAAAACTGATATGCTCCTCTCCTTTTACAGAAATGACCTGAAGACCAAGAAGTGGTACAAACAAGTAGTGTTCCATTTTATCGACCTTTCTGTTACAAATGCATAGCTTTTTTACCGTGAAGCTAAGTCGGCAGACCTAAATCTTGCAGATCACGTCCAGTCCTCAGTACGTTACGGCAACTTTGCCCACTGGCCTGTCAAAGTTGCACAGAAAAATGCCCCCATGTGCAAGCTAGACGCTTGCACAAAGCGCAACAGGTTCTTCTGCAAGAAGTGTTCGGAATATTTGTGTATTGATCAAGATGAAATCAACTGCTTCGAAAAAGTGTATCGTGCATAAGGATGGTGAGAACTCGTGACAAATTAGTTTCCTCTAACCCCGTGCTCCTGGATGCAACAAATGTGTTCGTATTAAAACTCATAGTTCAGTTACTGATATAGTTGCGATTTTTTTCCTCTCTGTGTGTTACAAAGGTCATTAGCTCTTCCAATATCTATTCGTAGTTGTCATATTATTCTTCAAATGGCTCTGGGATACAAAGGGATATGGGCACAACTATAGACGATTTCCACAAACCAGGGAAAGTACCCTTCATGAGAGATAGGTTAAATATATGTTTCAAAAGGGGAGCAAATATATCATAAAAACTGCATAATGAAATAGGGTATACCGTCAATTCCCGTCGAGAACTCTGGTTTTAATTTTGCATCGCCTCAAGAACTTCTGAGACATCGGCAGTAAAAGCCTAGAAAACGTCTGTGTTGTTAATGTTGTCTGATGCACCGGCAGCTCTCAAACTAGAATAGTAGTGGCTAAAGTGATCAGAGAAACGATTAGCTATGTCAATTGGCGAGGAAAAATAGCCAGCTAATTCAGGTATGCATACGTTTTGTGCATTGTCGCGCATGTGGTTTTTAGCATAGCGCCAGAACGTCCGAGGTTCTGTAGTTAAACATTTTTCAACATTCGACGAGTGCAATAGCTTGTCCTTTCTATAGACGTTTTTCACCAGAGCACCGTAAACACTGAATTTATATTACCAGACGGTTAGTCCGGCTTTCTTATACATTCGATTAGAGTGAGACGTATTGCGAAATAAGCGTTTTAGTTCTCTAGAGAACCAGCTGAATATTTAGATTTATGTGCCTGCTGTTTCAGAATAAAATCGCTCATTGCAGTAGACACTACCGTAGTCAATTTAGTAGTGACTGAATCAGCATTTTGATTCGATAAAACATCAGACCATTTATGCTGAACAAGAATATCGTAGAAACCGTAATAGTCTCCATTTCGATAACAAAACGACGACAACTGATGATTAGCACGGGGCCTAAGTGACAAACAAAACTGAACTACAAAGGGAGGAGCATATGCATCAACACGCAACAAAGGTATAACAGCCGGAAAAAGATGCTCTATGGGTGCATTAGATAGGTATAAATCAAGCACATTATCGGCAGTATTTTTGCAAACGTTAAACGGAGTAAACCCATAGATAATTGAAAAAGGAAGTAACCATTCCGCTTTCTTAGAAGTAACACTGTTTACATGCGACACCGTTCCAGTCAACCAATCAAGACCAGGAAGGTTAAAATCTCCATATATTCGTACCCTGTATTTAAAAAGAAAATAAACAGTATTGCAGAGGGTCTCAAAATGGCCAATAAACGCAACGTCATGAAAGCGTAGAGGGAAATAATAGTTTTTTATTAACTAGTGGAAACCATCGCTGGCAGGAATTTCCACCCAAACACACTCAGCATAGGTTTCGAAATCCACTCTCCGAAGCGACTGAAGAGCACAGTCAACTGCTACCAAAACCCCGCCACCAAATTATTGACCCGTGTTTGCATAGTCGCGATCTCTCCTGTGAACAACAGAGTTTGGAGGAAAATATTCTACACTGGATCTTCTGTCACAGAGACACGTTTTTGTCAGACAAACTATGTCTGTGTCAGTTGAAAAAATATTCGTCATCAGTTCCGCTGATTTTGCTCTTAAGTCACGAGCATTCTAAAAAAAGAAACGTATGAACCCTATGAAGACATGCGTCGAAGAGAACGGGGAGGTGCCATTCCGTAGTTCCACTGGCATAACTTTTGAAGGCTTTTCAGAGTTGATAACTCACTACCTCCAGAACATCTTTGGATCTTTCAAAGGGGATTTTTTTGTGCAAAAATAAAAAAGGCGTATGCATTGAATCGAGGGTGGCGCCGGCACTCAAATATTTTTCTTGGTTTCTGTTATAGGGCAATAGAAAAGTTGTTGATAAAGAATAGCAGGCTCAAGATTTTTAGGTGCGTTGATGATTTTTTGTTTTAAACAGAAATTATGTAGAGGTTAACGAAAATAATATGGTCCTGGAGTGATTGTGGTTCTTAGGAGTTGTGCGGAAGGCTTAAGTTTTACGCATAAAACAGCGAGCGCAGGGCGCCTGCGATTTATGGACTAGGGTATTTTCTTAGGGGTCGACCATATGTGATGGGTGTATGAGCCCCGACCAAAGAAAAAGCTTCTTTCATATGACTTAGCCCATTCGAAGCTAGTAAAGAGGAGTATTGCTTCTAGTTGAATGTCTGCCTTCTTGAAAACATCTTGCCCTCAAAAGATGAGTTTTAGCTTTCATTTGAATGTAGACAGATTGCAGGATGTGGGTTTCCCTTCCCGGGTCTTACGTGGTGTTGTTGATATGTTGGTTAAGAAGCTGAAGAGGCTTGCCAGGGAAGAGGACGGTGAGAACTCAAGGCCTGAAGTTAGACCTATCGTTTTTCCTTCTGTACATGAGGTCTCTGACAACCTCAGAAAGGTGGCGAATAAGTTTCGTATCACTGTAGTATTTTCCGACACTGAAAAAACTTTCCAAAATATGCCAATATGCCTCAGGTTTAAACATATAAAAAATATAAACATTCAAAAACGATATGCCTCAGGTTTAAACAAAAACATAAATCCTACCTTGCGGTAGGATTTATGTTTGCCAGAGGGGGAGGTACATTAACGATAGAATCAGAAAACACTCCGTCACCGCCAGGCAATCCCCGTCTTACCACCTGGCTGTATATTGTGATAGATGTGACTGCCAGGCCGAGTTCATTACTACCAAGATTATGGGAAAATTCAAACTAAAATTGGAACGTGAGACACATGTTGCACTCAACGTGAGGGCCCACGACACGAATGTCTGTATCGGTGCTCCTTCTGTTGCCTTATCCGATAAGGATGAGAACTTTATCGGTCAGGCGACGCTCAATCAACAATGGCGGCAGGCTTTCCAGGTGGTCAATGAAAGTTCATCATCTTTGCGCATGTGCGTTTTTTTTTTTCGTATTTTTATATGATTCCTTCAGTGAAGTTCAGTTGGAAGTTACGCCTCGCCCTGTGCACTTCTTTCTCTGTCCCTGTGTTGTTGTTTTTTTGCTTATTTACCACCATGCATAAGTACAAACTAGCCCAACTCGCTATGTTATTAAACGTCTTTCTTTTCAGACGACAAGGCTAGTTTGGCTTTTGAAAAAAACGACCCGATTCGAGCGCGGTAAATAAAAATGACGGTTTCCATCATATCATTTGAAGCCATCAAAAATAAAAATGTTGTATACGAGAGGTTTTTGAAATAACTGAAAGTATCCGAGGAATGGAACCATCCTCCTAGGGATGATTGTTACTATAACTGAAACTAACCTCTTTAGAAATTCCATCGCTAACTATTTTAGCGGTGACCCATGATCTGTTGTTTTTCTTTGTTTGTTCCCTATTGGAAAATCTTGATGATGGAAAGATGGTGGAAAAAGCCTCATACAAGCGTAACCGTAATATGGGACATCCTAAACCAGCGAAAAAGCGGCCCCAGTATAGTGGATTAAAGCGGAACAATACAGGTAGGCGGAACCATACAAGCGTGTCGTAATATTGGACATCCTATACCAGCGTAGTGGATCTTGTTGGAACCATGTAGGCGGATGGAACCATACAAGCATAACGTAATATGGGACATCCTATACCAGCCAAAAAGCGATACCAGCATGGTGGAGCCATATGGCTCCAACATGCTGGTATCGCCTTTTCACTGTTATACAGGGCGATTTTTTAAGCTTTACATATTTGTTTAGAAAGGTTGTGAAAGCTACATTAATGCGGTTTGTGCAGGTGAGTTATACGTCCAGGGGTACGTAGTATAGGGGCCTAATCGTAAGAATTAGTCGGATAATTAAATACAATTTTTTAGTTACTTTTTAATTAGTGAAAATGAACATATGGTTTCAATTAGAAATTTGCCGAGTCATTCAAAACGACTAAATAAACTCTTTTTAGAAGGATATAATTCAGGTGTACCAGTTTACGCATTCTGTAAAAACGCTTTATTTGGATCCGTTTCTAGGTTTCGGTTTCTTATCAGAGCGCATCTCTGCACCTACGGTCCTGTTCCCCAGGGGTTTAGTCGTGCAACACACGTGCGCCATGCTTCCCTCCATTCTACGAGGGAGGCGAGGAGGTGGCTTCCCATTGCAGCAGTATCGCAGGTGCAAAGATGCGCTCTGATAAAAAAACAAAATCTGAAAATGCGTCCAAATTAAGCCTTTTTTTATAATGCCGTAAAATGCTGCTCCCGTCTTATATATTCATGAAAAGGGTTGATTTATTGTTTTTCGATGATGCTTAGCAACTTTCTAATTGGAATTATGGGCCTATTTTGACTAATTAAACATTTAACGAACATAATATACTTAAAGGGAAGCTAGAGTGGTTTTGTATATGAGGAAACACATTTAAATCTTCTTCATTTGACCTCCAGAATCTCAAATATCAAAATTATTTGGTAATTTGGGGAACCGAGGCTGCATAGAATAATTTTTAAAGTATCACTGGAGGCACTCTTTCCCGGAGAGCGACATCACAAAAGGAGCTATCGAAATCTCTGCTCACGCATCTTCAGCGCTAATCAAAGCTATGCATGCACACACTATTTTTAAAAAGGGGAAAAAAAGACTTCACGGCTAGTGCCAGTACAGGAGAGTACACCTAGAAAACTTTCAATTGGACGTGCGGCCTTCAAGCGACACATGCTTGGCAGCTGAAAAATCCCCTTACGACGCCACTACTGGTCGGTTGTTTTTGTGTTTTCTCACGTTTTGTTATATCTTTGGAGAAAAAGAACGTGATATTCAGATTCACGGGATAAAACTACACTAGAATCAACCTCCATCTAGTTTTCTGAAAGAAGTCTTGCACTTCCCTTTAATAAGCCGACTCATCACTACAATTACAATTACAATACAAAGGACACCCTATAGCATGTCCCCTAATACGATACCACTGTATGGTTCCTTCCCCGCTTGCATCCTTTGGGAGAGACTCGCAGACATCCACCGTTGCATTGGAATGCTGGATGTCAGCGAGTCTCTACATCAGCATTGGTTTGAAACAAGCATGATGTTTGCATACAAATAAGCTCTTGTCCGAGGTTCTCGAGGAGCACTAATAGCAGTGGCGAAATGTAGTGACGTGGTAAATTCAGTAGCAAGTATTTATTTCTAGAAGAATTGCATGCAGCAAAGCTGAACTTTGCTCAAAAGATGATAATTATAAATTCAATACTGAAAATTCAGTACTGAACAAAGGTGTCCCTTGAGCTGTCAGGCCAAACTCCCACTCTTGCCACTCAAGAGTTCCTAGCTTGTGCGTAGAGGATCAGCACAACCCAGATTTGTGCTGTGGGTGCACCTGCCATATAAAAATTGAATAAACATGAGATTAAAGAAAAAAGAAGTTTACAATTCTTTGTAATGCGAAATTAGAGCGAAGATCTTGAGGAGGAGGATGGGAGGGTATGCCACTCCTTCCCCTCCCCTCCTCCTCGTCTGCTCCGTCCCATTTAGCGGCAAATTTCCCTAAATTTAGCAGGAAATTATATCACTAAATTTAGCAGGGAAGTTGATGTCACGTGACCTCAACACCAATTCAGTTTTCCCACTAAATGTAGCGGGGAAAATGACGTCACATGACTTTGTGTCACGTTAGCCGGAAACAAACACAGTTTCTCCAATAGATTTAGCTGAAAAATTAATGTCAAATGATCTCTACATTAATTCAATTTCCTGCCAAGTTTAGCGGGGCAGTTATGCCGATGGCGACGCCGTGAAACGGGCACCTAAGACCTGCGCCCTAAAAAACTTAATGCCTCACATGAAATAAAGTGATAATTAGAGACAAGACAAAGAAAGGAGAATCTAAGATACCGCTTTAATATCATTTCTTTTGTCCGTTCTCAAATATTTTGATTTCAAGAAATGTTTATCTCTTTATTCATACCCAAAGAACCCCTCCCAGTTTCAGCATGAATGCAATAAATCAATGCAGACTAGACCTTGTAAACCGTAATGCACATGAAAATGAATATTTGCTACAAAGTCTTGCATGGGTCGGTGGCTCATATCTCTAAATACATTTGTAGTGAGGAACGTTCTTGAATAACACTTAGGCTTTGAATTTGACAGTTTAAATATCCATGAGGAACAATATATGTCACTGATTTTTTGTGACATTTCAGAAATGGCGCAGCACCGTCATCCTTTCATACCTAAAAGAGTTTGTATTTTTTTAGCATGGCATGTGCTATTCTGATACCCATACAGCCCTCTTTAACAAAATTTTGTCTATAGAGCTCTTTCTGTGTTCTTAACTCACACGACAGATTCGGTAGCTTGAATTCTCACTCGGCATCAACACTTCTATATATATGTAATAGTGAAAGACAAAATGTATGCGCTTGAGTACGGCTCAACAAGCACAGATGTGTAGAAAAGTACTGTCGAAAACTCAAATGTCAAAATAAAAATATTTGGTAGAATGTGGATACAATTATGGATATGGTCATAAATACAGTTAGCACATTCAATATGAAGAATATGTGTTAGACGTACACTCAAAGAAACCTGTTGCATATATATTCATGCAAATTACTTCGGAGAACCAAGCGCTACAGCCTCGAGAGGGAGTTCCGTGAATGAGTCTAGCGAAAATGAGTGTAGACGGAAAAAGCAGTTTGATCTGCGACAATGAGCGTTATATAAGCAGGCGACATGCCATTGTTACTGTTACAGTGCCGACTGTTTCAAACTGTCAGCCGCGTCATTCGGAGAGTTCCCTTCGTACATTACAGGGTTTGGGTCTCTCGAATGCTTTGCGAGAAAGCTGATGAACTGGAAATATCTACCGTAGTTCTAGAAAAACTATTTCCAGAATCTTATCTCAATATAAAGTTCCCGTAGGTAGAGCTAGTCATTACGGATGATCGTGCCCACTGGACCACATAAAAATTTAATTTGCGACCTACAATATTTAATGGCTCAACCAACTCTGAATAAGTGGAACACTTGACATTAAAAATTGGTCTCACCATGACTCTCTGCAAACATCCACATAATAATTTCCATGAACCTTTGTATTTTAAGAAAACATTTGGTGCGAGCTGTTTAAAACATCATAACACTTTTTAACCCTAAAAGAAAGCCTGTAGTGGGCCACAACTTTAGCAAATTTCACTTCATTATGAAGAGCAATTACACATATGTGAACCTTCAATATAGACCTGCACTGAATTGTTTTCTGAAGTTGAACGTGCTATGCTCTGTTCACTATTTAACTCTTTGCAAAGCAGACAATGTGCAAGTTCCTGTTTTTTTTATATTTCACATCTCCCAACTGCTGAGCACGATAGATATGTGAGATTGATGACACCAACGTAACACAGTAATTATTTATAATAATTGTTTGGGTATAGCACGAGCGAAGCCATTTGCGGGAAGTTATTTTTGTGACACCGTTGAACTTACATCAGCGGGCTTTATGTTCACATGTTAATCATGTCTGCAGACTCCTTTTTGTAATTGGAACTCCATCCAACCCAAGATTTGAATATGTCTTTTGCATTTTAGGCTTAGTAGTGCTTTTGCTGTTTCACTCAAGGAACAGGTAAAAAGAATGCTTATTTCGAGTGGCATACCTAACACCTGGTGGCACGAAGACTCCCCTGTCGTGACGCTAATCAAGTCACAGGCAGGGAGATACTGCGATGCTCTTGTTGCTGGGATTACCTCCCCCCCGGGTCCTGGCCAGACGACAGAAGAAGATTGAGTCCAAGCTTGTGGCCACTAGGATCTCCAGACCTTGAGGCACCCAGGTAGCTGAAAATATAAACAAATCATAATAAAGTACTTGGTAGAGATACATTACAATGAATAACATATTCTTTTGTGATCAGCACATCGATCCTTTTATTTCTATACTTTGTATTATTACTTACAAAAAAAACTGCTCCTTTACTACCACAGCCATAGTCTCCCTCGAGGACAAGGCCATGCAGGCCTTGAAATGATGGGTACCTAATTAAGGCAAATGATTAAACGCATTCGTTTAACCCTCTTTCACCCCAACCTGAAAGATTTCTGTTGAATATTCACATTCAATCGTAAAGACTACAAACAAATACTACTACATCAATGCACAGCCGTATACTGGGAGAGTTTGGCCAGTGGGTGCGGCGACGAAGGCGCTCGAGAGGCGGAAAGGGAGGAGAGCGCTGAAGGAGCGAGAGAGAAAGAAGGCAGCAAAGAGACGACCGCCATTTTGACGCAACGCTGTCGGCGCGGAGCACTGTTGAGGCATGCATTGTCTGCTACGGGCTTATTTCTTTTTCGCCTGACTCAAAGTTTGCGTTCGAACGTTTAAGAACGAATTCGTTAGCTTTTAAAGCCACCGAGGAATACATTATATCATTTTGTTGCGAGAGCCTGACAAATAAAAGTAGATTACCAAAATTTTG